>CM076582.1:1426697604-1426737276 GCA_034641835.2 Pinus albicaulis
TCTTGCCTAAAGCCCTATGTGGAGTCCTATTCTGGATATATACAACTATGTTGCATGCTTCAGCCCATAAAAATCTTGACATATCCTGATCATACAACATGGCTTTCGCTGCCTCAACAATGGTTCTGTTCTTTCGCTCTGCAGCCCCATTCTGCTCCAGATTATACGACGCTGTCCATTTTCTCTTGATGCCCTCTCTTGCGCAGAAATTTGTGAATTTCTTGTCTGTGTACTCTCCACCATTATTTGAGCGCAAAACTTTTATTCTCTTCCCTATTAGGTTCTCAACCAGAGCTTCAACTCTCTAAACTTATCAATGATCCAAGTAGATCCAAGTCTTCCTGGAGTGGTCATCAATGAAGGTGACGAAGTATTCGCCACCACTAAGAGCTCTGGTAGACATTGGTCCGCAGATATCTGAGTGTATTAGACTTAATACACTTGGAGCCCTCTTGTTGCTTCTAGAATATGTTGCTTTCGCGTACTTCCCTAGTGTGCATCCTCTGCACACGTCATCATGTGTGGTACTCAAGATTGGAATCCCTGAAACAGTTTCTCTGAGCATTCTCAGAGCTCCATGGTGAAGATGCCCCATTCGTCTATGCCATAGCTCATTCAAATCTTTTTCTCCACTGAGATTGCTGCCTATTAGTGCCATTGGAGACTCGAGTTGCAACCTGTAAAGCTTGTTGCTTCGAGTTCCAATTTGAGCCTCTTGACGTATACTTTTCTTCTAATGAAGTATACATTATATCCCTTGTCCTGTAACTGAGACACTGAAAGTAGATTCATTCCCAATCCTGGCAGATGCAGTACATTTGTGGCTCGAAGATTATCTCCTGCTTCTGTTTGAAATACTATGGTCCCTCTTCCTACTGGGGTACACTTTGTTTTGTTTCCCATAGAAATCTAGAAGTTCATCCTTTCTTCTTGATAACTCGAGAAATATTCTCGAACCCCAGTCATATTTGTTGAGGCCTTGCTATCAATGTACCAATCATTCGCTGATGCTGAAGTAGATAAGCAAGAAAATTCCTCTTCCAACCTGGAAGATAATTTTGAGATGTCATGATCTTCCATCGTGCTTCTTCCTTCTCTGGCAGCCCTGCAGAAAACCGCATCACCCTTCTGGGATTCGAGTTGTTGTTTAAAATACAGCACCACGACTTCCCTTCAACATAGATTCTTTTGTGCCTTTGCTCGATATAGCTCTGATACCATGTGAAAATTTCGAAAACGAAATTCTACTGCAATATCTGATATTACTTCTCCTACTTATTATTCAATAACAACTACAAGTTATTTATAGAAATTACTTTAGTAAATATTGAAATATATACAACTGCAGTTATCACAAATAAGATGCTGAGAAAAACATAAGGCAATACACGCACATTAATGATGCAATTATTTTTGAGCAATTGTCCTCGGAAAAACCCAATGCGGGAAAACCGGTGCAACAGATGAGGGTTTTATTTATTCTCTAGCAAAAATCTCTTGTACAGATAATGACCAGCAGAACAAAAGGAAAACACTATGTGGAATTTACAACTGAGTTCCTCACTTGCTTCCCAGTGATTTTCTGACCCTGGAGAGCCTTTGCATCCCTCTGCGTCTCAAAAAGAAAATACTATGAGGAATTTACAACTGAGTTCCTCACTTTCTTCCTAGTGATTTTCCGACCCCAGAGTCTCACTGTGTCAGCCCCTTTGTAGTGGCTATGCAGTTCCAGCGTCACAGGCCCTGCGTTGTCACTGCTACTGTGTCACTGCCTCTGCGCTGCTTCTCTCTATCAAGCTCTGTATCCTCAACCCTTGTCGATCCCTCTCTCTCTCTCCACCCTGCAACTCTCTCTCTGAATCGATTTCTTGTGCCGAACTTCAGCCAGTGAGAAAATTGATCTTCTTGGGTAACTGAGTATCCACCTCGGTGTATTTCCCAAATGACCCTCAAGCCTTCCTTTATAGTCTTCTCGTTGACATATCAACGACCCATATTAGATGTCTAATCAATGGCTAAGATTAAAACATGACTTGATTTTCGTTTTCTAGAAGATTCACACTCTGCTTTATTAATACCCTTTTAATTGTTTAATTTTCGCAAGTTTAGACTTACGGTCCCCTAAAACATGAACTGAGTGGAATTTCCACAAACGGTTTCTGGGTTCTTTGGAATACAAGTGTCTAAGCCTCTCCACGAAATTTGAGACTTAGAGCACTTTTCAATGATACAAAAATCAACATTATGTACCTTGAGAGAGACAATGATGATGGTGTCTATAAGTCGTTGGTCTTGCCAGCATTGTGATTTGATCTTGTGGAGAGATAGAGCTGTTAGTCAAGACCTTGCTATGTGACTGTTGGATGATATGATGCTAAAAATATGGTCTACCAATCCGACTCTTCTTATGAGATCTCTTCAAATTGAGAATGTCCATTTACCATTTATGGATACCTCCCTAATTAATAGGGAGTGTTAAAAAATGTGTACCTAGGTTCGGTCTTCATAAAAATGAAATGTAGTTTTGATTCTTGTAAATTGTAAAATGAAAGAAAATTATTATTATTATTTTTGGAGCATGGGTTTCATGCTCAAGGTATTTTATTTTAGAGGTCAAGCACCCATTGAGTGCTTCTAGGGTTTTTCCTCGGTCAAGAAGTCAAAAGAGTCATTGTCATAAGTTGAAGACCCCTTTAGGCACATTGTAACTTGTAAAGGAAATTATTTTTGTCCTTAAAAGTGTCAAAATACCCTCCAAGATCAAGTCAACCTGACAGCTGGTAAGTCGGCCTAATTTGAGGAGCCATGTCCACCCTTGTGAAGCCTATATAAAGGAGGAAACTCGACCTCCTTGAAGCACATTCATCACTCACTCATCCAAGCAAAGGAGGAAGAGGAAGAAGGAAACGAAGAAGGAAGAGGATGAAGAAGACTTGGTTTTGGGCTATTTCACTCACACACGTGCGAAGGAAGGATAGGGTTTCTGCAGCAGATCTAGGGTTTTCTTCTACAAGTTTGATCTTGAAGGAGAGAAGGAAAGAAGGTCAAGCGAAGGTCACAAGAAGGCATCCTCAAGCTCCAGAAGTCAGAGAAAGCAAAACGAAGGTCTAAGGAAGTCCTGGGAGGCTAAAAGAAGCTCACATTTGTGGTAGTAGCAACTATAGGAGGGCCATAAATTTCAGGTCTGCAGTGGAGGCTGAAATTCTGCAGCTGGGGGTCGAAGTTGTGCTACTAGAAGAGATTTGACTAGGTTTAACTTGGACAAGGAAAGCACATCATCTGAAAATGTTGGACTTGGTCTTGGAGGGTATTGGCCTTAGTCTAGAGGTCTTGGAATTCGTCAATTGAAGGATCTATAAGGAAGAGAAGAGATTTACAGGTTTTCCTCTCGAGAGTAGAGGTTTTGGCTCTGTCTTGTGGCCTATATTTTGTGTTCTTTTTCTTCTTGTTTTTGGTAGTTGTTTGATGACATATAAATATAATAATAACTGAAGAAGTTAATAAATAAGAAAAAGTAAAAATACATCACAAGCAGTTATCATAGAAAGAGAAATCACTCTAATAATTCCTCTTAAATATTTCTCAACACGTACTGCCAAAAATGAGAAACTCGCCCCCCACAAATCTGTGAAAATTTCTGAATGTTACTTATGCATAAATCTACTGTTAAATCTGGTTATGCTCCTCCTACTTAATTAAGTTATTAAGCTGAAAATTCAGATTAATATCGAAGCAAAACACATAACAAACTTTTACCAATTCAGATCTAGAAAAAATACATGCACACATAGATAAAGTGACACAAGGATTTTCTGGACAATAGTCCCCAAAAAAGTCTAATGCGGGAAAACTGGTTCGCTGGCTGCTGGAGGGTTTTATTATTAAGAATTTTCTGAATATAGCAAATCTGGGTTCCAGATCTGGAAAACCCGACAGAGAAAATATAGATCTGCAACTAACCTATTGTTCTGAAGCCAAAATATTGACTGATCCACACCCTCAAACATGATTTACAAGACTCAACCCGATCTTGGCCCTAGAAACCCCAGCGCTGCCCCTGAAGCCCCTGCGTCAGGTTCTGCAGCCTCTGTGTCCCTCTGCGTTGGCTTGGAGAGGGCTGCATGACCCCAGACTGGGTGACGCAGATACTACGCTGCCCCTGAGTGTCTTTGCGTAACCCTTGAGGGTCTCTTGTTGCCCAGCGTTGCTTTGGGAGAGACTACGAAACACGTGCGTAGCTGAAGCTGCCCCTGCACTGCGTAGTTGTTGCCCTCTCTGCTGCTGCTGCTGCTCCTACTTCTCTGCGCTGCCTCTAGAAGTTGCTCTCTGCCTCTTGCTGATTCTAGGCACTAGGATCAAACCATCCGCTTTGCCTAAAGTCCCCTCTCTGCAGCTAAAGCACTTCTGAGAATTCTTAGCAAACCACACCCTAGAATCTCAGCTTAGCTTTAGTGCTCTGCCTCTTGTGTCTTTACAAATGACCCCAAGCCTTTCCTTTATACTTTTCTCGTTGGGAAACCAACAACCATGATCAGATCTTGAATCAATGGCTAAGATTAAAAGAAAGCTTGATCCGTGTGACTTAAGAAAATTTCATCACATGTTTAATTTAATTAACTTTAATCATTTAATTTTCCTAAGTTTAGACTTAGGAGATACATTAAAATAATTAAATATCTCCGAAACCAGATGAAATTTCCCAAATCCCTTTCTGGGTCTTATAGATCATTCGTACTCTAGTCCCTCCACAAATTTTGGGAGCTATAGCACATCCGATGCTACCCCCACTACACAAAATCTCAACACTCCCTCTTAGCACAGAGTGTGCTCTAGCAATACATCACACCATGTATCACAAGATTTTGGGCACTGGTTTCTGTGTTGTTGATGCTTGGCCTGCTGCCACTCAACTCTGCACTGTTGCTGCCATTCTGTACTGCTACCCATGACGCTGTGACCGCCACTACCACATCTGTACTACAGCTCCCTCTCAATTTGCTGCATCCGTGCTGCCACCTACTGCACTGCATCTTCAGTTGCTGAGAGAAACAACTGAATCTCTTGCCCAATCTTTGACAGAAAAGTCAGTTACGCTGCAACCTCATCACTGAAGCTCCATCGGCTGTTGATCTGTGGTGTCATCTGGAGGATGATGCACAACTACAACTCTGCATTGCGTAAGCAGACTCCCTTTGCACTGCTGAAGTCACATCAGCCACTTGTGCTGAAATCTCTCATGTTGCTATTACAATGCGCTGTCCTCTTGAAGCCTCCATGCTGCTGCAACTTTTCTTTGCGCTGCTGAAGTCACATTAGCCCCTACGCTGCTGCTGCATTTGTAGTGTCCTGCTCCTTCAAGCCTTCAGATTCGCCTTTGCTTCATCCGTGATCTATGCACCTACTGCTCCACTGATCTCGCTACTGTCTTAAGACTCTCGTAGCTCGGATGTGATCCAAGAGATGAGCTACTCAAGGATCCCGCCCATCTTTGTAGCTGCTCTACAGATCCCCACTACGTATCCATGTCACCCCACTTTCGTGGTTCATGAGCGCTCATGGATGCATCATCTTCTGACCCATCATCTGCCACAGCAGCCCTGGAAGAGGAAGCTTCCTTGTCCTTTTTCTTCTGAGGACATTTGTTGGCGAAGTGTCCTAGTTCGCCACACTAGAAGCACTTGATCTTTGACAAATCTCGATTCTTCTTTCCCTGCTGCTTCTTTGATGCCAAGGCAACATCTTCCTCATCTTCCTTCTTCACCTTTACTCGATCCCGTGCTGTACTGCTTATTGGTGAATCTGCGAAGTTCTTCTTGATGCATGATTGCCCACAAGTTGTCCCAGTCGGGAAGGTTCGCTCTGCCCAAGATACTTTGGACAAAGTTTTCCCACTCATCTGTGACTGCATTGAGAGCAGTCCTGACCATTACACCATCCTCCACCTTTGCACCCGTGGCAGTCAACTGGTCTCTGATCGACTGTAATCTGAAGAGAAAATGTTCCATGTATTCCCCCTTGGTCATCATGAATGACTGCATCTGAGTCTCCAGAAGCATCTTCCTTTGGACAAACTTTCCCTCATATAGGGATGTTAAGGCCTTCCACATCTCATTAGCTGTTTTCTTCTCTGCTATGTGTGGGACCACATGGTCCTTAACTCCATCCTTTATCAGTTGCTTAGCATGTCCAACAGCTTCATTATACTTCCTCAGGAGATCTGCATTGGTCGACGTGGCCAGAACTTGTTCTGCATGGTCTCTTAGATGATATGCCTCTAGGACTATTAAGATTCTAGCCTTCCAAACTGGAAAGTTGGATAGGCCATCTAATCTATCCTGATCACGCAGTCCATGAGGAGCCATCTGCTTAGAAATCTGTCGGAGCTCCTCTTCTCTCTGCTAGAGATCTGGATCTAGGGTCCTTTGCGAATTGGGCACCCTCTGCTCCCTTTGACAACTGATTTCCCTCCTTGGAAATCTGCCAAACCAACAATGATTCAGCTCTCTTCGACCCTCTGATCGATCTGCAATTTTCTTTGGCTAGAAACTCTTTGAGAAGCTTATCTCCTCCCGCTCTTTGTTAGTAGTGCTTAGGCTCAAATTCTGAAAACTTCAACACTTTCACCCCACCAGCACCTTCTGAACTTCTGCAACTCTATTGTAGGCACTTCTGGATCTGACAGTTTTAGATTTACGTCACCTTGGTTGGCTTTGAAAAATCCTAGGGCTGCCTCTGTGCAGTAAGTGCGTGGGCTTGCTGGGAGACAACATAAGACTGCGTCACCCTGCCCTCTGCGTAACTCTACTCTCTCTGAAACTGCAATGTCCCTTCAGATCTGCGCTTTTGCTGTTGCCGCTGCACCCCCTGTTGGTGATCCTCCTAGATCTGCAATTGCTGTGATACCATGTGAAAATTTATGAATGTTACTTATGCAGAAATCTATTGTTAGATCTAGTTATGCTCCTCCTACTTAATTAAGTTATTAAGCTGAAAATTTAGATTAATATTGAAGAAAAACACATAACAGACTTATTCAGATCTAGAAAAAATACATGCACACATAGACAAAGTGACACAAGGATTTTCTGGACAATAGTCCCCGAAAAAACCCAATGCGGGAAAACCGATCTGCTGGCTGCTGGAGGGTTTTATTATTAAGAGTTTTCTGAATGCAATAAATCTAGGTTCCAAATCTGGAAAACCTAACAGAGAAAATATAGATCTGCAACTAAGCTGCTGTTCTGAAGCCAAAATATTGACTGATCCACACCCTGAAACGGGATTTATAGGACTCGGCCAAATCTTGGCCCTAGAAACCACAGTGCTGCCCCTGAAGCCCCTGCGTCCCTCTGCGCTGGCCTGGAGAGGGATGCGTAACCCCAGACTAGGTGACGAGACCCCACGCTGCCCTTGGGATTCTCTGTGTAACCCCTAAGGGTCTTCTATTGCCCAGCGCTGCCCTGGGAGAGATTGCGCAGCACCTGTGGGGCTGCTGCCCTGGGAGAGATTGCGCAACACCTGTGGAGCTGAAGTTGCCCCTGCGCTGCGCAACTGCTGCCCTCTCTGCTGTTGCTGCTGCTACTTCTCTGCGCTGCCTCTGGAAGCTTATCTCTGCCTCTCACTGATTCTAGGCACTGGGATCAGACCATCCCCTTTGCCTAAACTCCCCTCTCTATAGCTGAAACACTTCTGAGAATTCTTAGCAAACCATGCCCTAGAATCTCAGCTTAGCTTCAGTGCTCTGCGTCTGTGTGTCTTTACAAATGACCCCAAGCCTTTCCTTTATACTTTTCTCGTTGGGAAACCAACGGCTATGTTCAGATCTTGAATCAATGGCTAAGATTAAAAGAAAACTTGATCCATGTGACTTAAGACAATTTCATCACATGTTTAATTTAATTAACTTTAATTATTTAATTTTCCTAAGTTTAGACTTAGGAAACATTGGAAATAATTATCTAATAGAGTATCTCCCAAACCGATGCCATAGGATGATTTCCCAAATCCCTTTCTGGGTCTTGTAGATCATGTGTACTCTAGTCCTTCCACAAATTTTGGGAGCTAGAGCACATTTGATGCTAGTCCCACTACATAAAATCTCAACAAAATCTTCCCTGTTTCTTGCTTGCAATCTGCACCAGAATACCTACCCATGGTAGTAGAAATAATTCCCGCAATCCTTTCTTCCCAATCCCCTGAGGCTGGCCCAACTGATCAACCAAAACACACAACCTCTGCACCGTAGAAAATGCGCACCGTTGACCCAATGCGCTGAAGATGAAGCTCTATGAAAGCCCTGAGATGGACTCCTCCAATTTCCAACTATGGAGACACTCGTAGTTCTCTGAAATCAACTTAGGTTCTGCTTGAAACCCTTGTGCTAAACAACACTCCAAACCCTTGTGCTAAGCATATCACAAGAGGTCGATTTCATAAGTGTCATAGTAAAAACAATGAGTGGAGTGATCCTTCCTTGCCCTTATATACCTCATGGGACCATTTGACTGCCTTTGGTGGCCCCCATCTCCTCATGTGAGTTCGACCCCTGCTAGTGGTGTGACTTGCTAGCTATGTGGTCCACAACTGAAGTGACCCCCTTTTTAACATGGGACCCACTTATTATTCATATTTCCTAAGTATAAGTTGCTAATATGCCAAAAAGTGATCCCCTTTCGAACTTACCCTTTTTTGCCCAAGGGACCAAGTGGGCCATGTTGAAATATGTAACTAGGTTCGGTCTTCATAATATTCTATGTAATATTGATTTTTTGTAAAGAGAAAAGAAAATTTATTATTGTTATTTTATAGCATGGGTTTGATGCTCAAGGTCAATTTATTTATAGGTCAAAGCACCCATTGTGTGCTTCTAGGATTTGTCATAGAATCAAAGAAGTCAAAGAGTCATTGTCATATGTACTAAGACCCTATTAGGAATTTCGTATCAAGTCAAAAAGTCATTGTCATATGTACTAAGAACCTATTGGGAATTTCGTATCTAGGCAAAGAATTTATTTAGAGTCAAAAAGTGTCATAGTCTCCCTCCAAGACCAAGTCGGCCTACAAGAGAACAAGTCAGCATGCAAAGATGAAGTTGACGTCATTAAGGGCTATTCGAGCCTCACAGAAAGGGCATATATAAGTGCAATCGACCTTATTTGAAAAGAGCATCCAAGCAAGTTCGATCTCAAGAAGAAAAGCAAGAGAAGAAGAGAAAAACAAGAGAAGACAAAGAGATAACAAGAACCAAAAATCTGAATTTTCTCTATCATTTTCTCTCATATGTGTGAGGAACTAGGGCATCACTTCGTTGCAGCAAGACCGAAAACGTAGTCATCATAAAAGGTTGAAGTTTGGGTTCAAAGGATCAAGTTCAGAAGCCGAGTTACCAAGGAAGAAGAAGCTCTCTAAGTGAAGGAAGAAGGAGACTTATTTCACCATATTTCACCCACATGTACGAATTAGGGTTTCTGCAGGAAGGCCAAAATCTGCAGTCAAGAAGTTGCAGGTCCGAACTTGTGATTAAGAGTGAAGTCACAGCAATTTTGGAACAATTTGACTTGGGTTGACTTTGTGAAAGGAAAGTTCATCAAGAGAAGGTTGACTTGGTCTTGGAGGGATCTTTGTCTTGGGTCAAAGGTCTTGGAATTCGTCATTTGAAGATTCTATAAGAAGAGAAGAATTTCTTGTGGGTTTTCCTCTCTAGGAGAGGTTTTGGCCCTGGCTAACAGCCAATATCCCGTGTCCATTTGTATTATTGATCTTCATTGTTTGGTAGCTGTTTGATGATAAGAACACTATAATAATCAAGAAAAGAAGTTAATTATAAATACTACAAGTTGAAGAAAAGAACATCACAAGAAGATATCAAAGTAAAGAAAAATTACCCTAATCTAGCTGCCATAGATTTCTCAACAGGCTAAGGGCTATCTAGCTCACAAATTAGGGGATATCACGCCAATTCTGGTTCGGTTCTGGTATGGTTCCTGGTTCTCTATTTGATGAAGTGGCCAATTTTGATAACCTTCCCTGGAATTGGTGAAATTCCAGAATAGTATGATCTGGACTTCTAACAGGAATTTCCAAATAGACCTTGTGCAGTTTGACTTCTAACAGGAATTTGAAATGGATAATTATATAGTTTTTCATCATGTTGGATAATTTTTTTAGGATTCTAGAGGCCATCTAAAGACTCTTTGTTGATTTATTTTTGGTTTAGAGATGGATCACATTAAGTGCTATTTCGGTTATATGCACCCCAACTTGCTATATATATGAGGAACTTTGCATATTTGTGTACAATGGTTTGGATTAACATGGATGCAGATGAATGTATATGTTTTTTTTTTCAAAATTTCTATATTTATTTATTTTTTGGTCAACTGATTTTTTTCTGGTTCTGGTTCGATTCTGGTATGGTTCCCAGTTTTCGGTTCAACCAGTTCGATGACTTTTCCAATTCTGATAACCTTGCCTAGAATTGCTAAAATTCAAGGAAAGTATGATCTGGAATTATAACAGGAATTGCTAAATAGACCTTATGCAATATGACTTGTAATAGGAAGGTATGATTTGAAATGGATAATTATATAGTTTGTGTAATATTCTTTTTAAGAAATTTACTAGTGATAACAATGATGTTCTAGAGGAACTACACAATTCTTAACGAACATATCAAAATAGCAATCCAAGAATGAAGCAATGCTATATCAATTAAGGGCAAAGCAGAACTTTATTGAATTCACCATTAGAATTGTCATGCAAGGGAGCGTTTATAACATGAAACTCTTCTCTGAAAAACTGATAATTAACCTAGCAAATCGTGGCCCTTGGTTATGACAAATTAGGCCCTCAAGGCCACAACAATATTCTGCCCAATGAGGACAAGGTCTCAACCTCTGCAATAGATATCTCGGCTCTGGTAAAATGAATTCAGCCTCAATAATGAACTCGACCCCCAGCCTCTCTGCAAGTTAACTTTGCTCCAATAAATAGAAAGCCTCTGCAATAGAATTCAGCCTTAGCAAATGGACTCGACCCCAACAAATGAACTCAGTCTCTGGCAAATGACCTTGGCCTCAGCGATAATTCGGTCTTCAGGAAATAATGATGAACTCGACCCTTCTGGAAATTATAGCAAATGGAAACTTGGTCCCATCAAAAAACTTGGCCTCAACAAAGATTCGGTCTCCAAGATATAAAGATGATCTCGACCCTCCGGAAAATTATGGCAATGCAATTTGGCTTCCCCCTGAAGTTGTCAATTTTCCACCACTTGGAGATACAAATTCGGCCCTCCCAGAGATCGTAAGTTTGGCCTCCTTCTAAAGCTAGCAATTTGGCCTCCTTCTGAAGCTAGCAATCTGGCCTCCTAGATTTAGCAATTCAACCTCCTCTGGTAAATGGAAATTCATCCTCCTGGACTTGGTATTTGACCTCCCCTGAAGACAATGTTTCAACCTCCTCTCAAAGATGTCCTTGCAAACACAATAACCTAGCTCAGAAAATTAACCCTTCAACCAAGGGTTTCTATTCTGGAAATCTGCTCCAAACACCTGCAAATCACAAATGAGAGATCTGAAGTAACCCCCCGCCCCCCTTCCATAAGCCAAATGGGGTGGCACTTGAAGTTCAACGAAATCAGCTAAAGAGTTCCGCTTGTAACCCTTGCACGAGACTCTCCTGAGCCAAGTCGATTTTCAGAAAATGATGAATGGAATAGGATGATTGAGAAGTGACCTTCTATCCTTTTTTAAAGATTCGTTGGGATCTTTCTCCAATCTTCTAGAAGCACCTTTATTATTATTTTAATTGATAAAGTCGCTAAGTGAGTTTTTCTTATTTTCTCCAAGTGACTTTTGCCCCTTTTATTTATTAATATCATAAAATAGAGTTAGGAAAAATTTCTTTGTCCCCTTAACAATTCCCCATTTCTAGCCTAAAGGAGATAATTTAGGCTAGTAGGAAAGACAACTCCATACTCAAGTGATTGGGGACATTACAGTTTGTCATCATGTTGGATACTTTTTGGGGTGGAAAATCAGAGTGATAGCTTTATTAGGATTTTTTTTGGAGCTGATCCAGACTTTATGATTTAGTGTCCTGAAATTTCGCAGAGCCAATTTTAAACACTAAATAGACAACATCTTTTCCCATGAAAAATGTTGTTGAATGAATCAATGAATGAATGAAGGGATTTTAATGATGTCCACGAGACCAAGTGGTCTAAGGGACCTAGGACTCTAATGCATCACAACTTCAAACTTTTCTCTAAGTCTACTCTCTTGTCATGAATCTTGACCAAGAAGTTCGCAGTTTTGATAAGCCTCACTTCCTCGAACAACTTGTTCAAACAATCCACCTTCAGAATGCTTTTAAACTGATTACGAATATCCTCATAAGCCGGACAATCCATGATGTAGTGCCATTCTGTTTCAACCTTGGCTTTCCTACAAAAGATGCAGATTCTTTCTTCCCACTCTTCTTTTGGAGTTGCCCATCTACCTGTTTCACATCTGAGATGATGAGACCCGGTCCTCAACTGTGCTATTAAATTTTAATAATCTAGCCTTTCCCATGATTTTGGCACCCAAATATATCTTATCATCATGAGACCATGTCGAGTTTAAATCTTTGACATATAGAGATTTTATTCGACCAATCTGTTTTTCCTACATGGTAGTCCTGAATTTTTCAAGCACCCATTTTTTAACTTCCTCTTTAGAGTTAGGACAATCCTGCTTCTTAATGCCCCACTTACCCAACCACTTGTCATTTTGTTTCCCCCAAGTTTTCTTCCTCCTCGTTAACTCCTCTGCAACAACTATTTCAGTCCAGCGATGCTCATCCATGCCTTCAACCTTTTTTAAGTAACTTAACAAGCGAAGAACCGCCTCGGCCTCGATCAGAAATAAACCAGCCTCAGCTAGCAAGATCTCATAAGGAACCGTTGATTTGACTTTGAAATTATTAGTGATTAGGTGCTTTTGAATTCTTTCTAATTGCCTCCACTTGTGGTCTGACATACTACTCCCCCAAACTTCACATCCATAGAGTACAACTAGTGTAACCAACAACCCAAAAGAGTTTTCTTGGTCTTCCAGTCCCATAATTCTGCTTTCCTGCATCTGTTCTGTAGAAGGTAAAAGGCTCTCCATCCCCCCTGAATCCTTTTAGCTCTACATGTCTTCCAATTGAGCTTGTTGTGAAAAACAATTCCTAGATACTTGTATTCTTCAACAATTTCCAAGGCTTTCCCCTCAAAAATAAAATTAACTTGCTGCTTTTTCCTCTTCAAGGAGAAGATCATGATCTTGGTTTTGCTAATATTTACTTGCATCCCAACCTCTTCACAAAAGAGTTCTAAGGCCTTCAAATTCTCTTTCAGACCATGAGCCGATTTTGCAATTAGGGTAAGGTCATCAGCATACAAGAGAAGTCTCACCACATAACCTGCTAACTGAATACCCTCCTCACTGTTACTTCTTAACTGAATACCCTCCCCACTGTCTGAGGCCCAAAATTCTCTTTGGAAGTACATTACCTAGAATTGCTAAAATTTAGAATTGACCCTTAAAATGTGCGTGAGAAGGTGATAACTCTGATGTGTGTGTGTGTGTGTGTGTGTATATAATGATCCATTTTGGATAAGGAATATAAGTTTTATAACTTTATTTCGTACTCTGTACTAAAATTCCTTGCAGTTTTCCTTGTCTTCCACGTATGCTGTCTATCTGACTTTATTTGCATCTATGTGCTTTGAATTTGTATTGGACAATTCCAACATTCACAGAATTAAAAATCAGTTTATTTTCTGTCAAAATGAATATTTATTCTTTTTAAAATCTTCAGAGTTAAGGATATATATGTAATTTATGTAAAGCATAATGGAACATTATTTTGGAAGAGCTAGATAGACAATCATTTTTATCGGATTTTGGTATTGCATGTTCGAGATATGAATGGTTTGACCGTTTGAGTACTGGACTCTTTTTAACTGTACTACTTCTGAACAATTTCCAGGGAGCATTTGGCTTAGGACCATAGATACACATGATTTGAGTAATTATAGCATTATCTTTGTTGATATTTTCCATTTTAATCTAAATTTCCTTGAATTGGAATCTTAGAACCTTTCTTTATCATAAATTAAAAGACTGCATGTGTGCTTTGTAGGGTGAGGATGCTTTGAGAGAAGCATACAAGAAGCATGAGCACATCAGCTACTATATCATCAGGCCTGGTGGTTTAACTAACGGAGAAGGGGGAAAACATGGTATCGTTGTTGATCAAGGTAAGTGTCCCATGCCATATCTCTTTGATGTTCTTGTAATAGTTTGTAGCGCCATTAAATAAACCATCCAATGAAAAAGGAATGCATATACATCCTAGAAAAGTCTGAAGGTGTAGGACACATACTAGCCAATGTTATCAGCATAGAGAGATTTACTCTTATGATCAATTATGCTGATATTCAAACATCACATGATGACGTTACATTATGATTAGTGCTACATGATCATAGCAAGGCTAATATAGTACACAGTCTAGACGGATCACTCTATATGATTCCATCCTATCCCAACTCTCCCAACATAATGTAGGGGTATGGGATATAACCTTGGTACCCTATAGCCTCCAGCATATGCCTGGAAGATATGTAGAGTAAGTGCATGAGTACTAGGTTCCGCTAACCTAACTGGAATTCCATTACTATGAGATGGTTAACATTAATGTTGCGAGCATCGACATCAGGATAAAACGGCAAAGGTCCGGAAAACCAAAAAATCATAAAAATTGGGAAAATATTGGTAAAATATGGCAAACATTGACAAAATCAAGATACCATTAAAATATCGGTAAAAATCGGCAAACATTGGCTAGGCCAAAAAATTGTGATTTCGAGATAAAATCGGCATGTTATCGAGATGTTCGCAACACTAGTTAACATTCACAATGCATGCCTATGCAAACTAATAGTAATGGTAGTCATGCGGTTCCTTTTCAAGTTCCATGGACATAATTCCACTATCTAGACCCACGATAAAGACCAATGCATGATAAGTATGATTGTAACCATGTTCTCTCATACTATCAAGTGGCACATGTGACTTTAGGTCCTTTGACGTATGGGTTTATGTTAAAGTATATATGTTGCGTTTCTCAAAAAATAAGTATGTTTAGAATTCATGCATATTATTTCTAGCTTGTAGTGGTATATAAAGCATAAAGCTTCTAGATATATTCGAGTATAAGTTAGATGTTACACGTTAGCCCATGAGAGATTCTTTTGGCAAAAAGATTGTGAACAGTCATATAAAATATGCACTTGCAGTCCTTAGTTTCCTATGGAAAGGAGTCCCTTTCAAGGCCAAACAAAAAAGGCATGGTCAAATTCAAGAGGCATCTTTCCTAAATATAATTCTAAACACTAAATAGCTATTGTGTGGTGCTACCGATCCAATTAGCAGGGTTGCTAAGGTCATGGCAACCTGCTGGATGGGCACACTGTAATATCCCCAACGGGAAATAGACAGTAATACACAGAAATACAAACATGCAAATATATAGGAAAAATGCCGGAACTAGAATATAGAGCAAGTGCACATAAAAATACCAGAACGATAAGCCATTTTATTAATCTGAGAATACATATATGGGTACAAGAGATAATTAGAATAAGTGCACTTATCCTTGCACAAGGCAAGTGAAGAACCCTCTCAGAATAGGAAATGGCTACAATAGAGACTACGTCCTAGCTGTTGGAGAAATCTGCCGTAGAATGCTGCTGCTGCAACGTACTGGAACTAGGGGTTGATCCCCTCACCGGAATGAGCTGAAAATCGGTAGGCTGCCTGTAATCCTTGCTCCGGACAAAACCCAGAAACCATGAAGCAAATGCACCACCTCCGAAAAACCACCACTGAAGCCCTCCTCAAGGAAAACGCTGTCTCTCCCAAGCACAGTGCAGAGGCCCAAGAAGAATGCTGGAAAAGGGCCACAAATCCCTCTGCAAAACTCTCCAACTGAATAGACAATCCCTCCAAGCTGAAATACGCTGAGGACTCCACGAAAATCCCCCACAACAGAGCTGCACTAACACCAACTGCGTCCTCCCCCCCTGGACTGCGTAGTCACTCTATGAGACCCCGCTTCTCTGCAAAACGTCCACCAAAATCTCCTGCAAATCAACTGCTGAAACTGAAGGAATACCTTGCCCGAGCAGGCACTCGAAGTCCCCCGGGGCCAAGGGCGAGATCTCCGACCGGAGACACTCAGTTCGCACTAAACAGTGCTGCAGACCGACTAAACAACCAGCGTGCTGAAGTAGACAGAAGTCTAGCTCACAATATCATCAACATATCAATAATGCCAAATGGAGTGAAACCCCCACCTTTTATAGTGCTAGCTCCCCTCCAAACCCTAACTGCGTCCTTGAGCTCCTCCTATGCCTGCGCAGTTGCCTCTAGAGCCTACGTGAGGCCTCTCTCATGTAACGTGTGGACCCCCAAGGCTTTCCTTTAAGTTACAACGTTACTCTACTAGGAAGCACTTTATTTTATTAAAGTGAGTTGACCCCTCTTTCTCACTTTTATTTATTAATTTAACTATAGGCGGCAAAACTATACAAAAATGAAATATTCCAATTAGCGGTGCTAATTAGGAATATTACACACAGAATTAGAGCAAGGACCAATTGTCACCTCAACCCAACCCTTTGCTTGTTAGAACTTAGACCCGCTAATAGAAAATTTCATCTTGAAATTCTCTGCATTTTACGATGTTATTTTTTCTAATTAATTAGAAGTGAGTTATTTGGAGTAATCTCTTGATAAATATCGAAATAAAATCAAATGCGAGTTCGCCATATAATTACTAAGCAAAACAATAAAAGAAAATACTAGCACACGAGTGACAGCGCAAGGAGAAGGAAACACGAAGCGGCGTCGGCGACGGCGCGGTGGCATCGTGGGCCGGGGCCAGAGTGCATAGTAGGCGGGGCAATGTGGAAAAGGAGGACGGCGCAACATAGTGGGGCCCAACAGGAGGGGATTAGGGTCTCAAGCATAAAAGGGAGTGAGGGCCTAGCTTCTCATTCATTCTATTATGCATCTTCAGAATTTCTGTCTAACAGATATTGAGCATGCTTGCGTTGTTTCGCTAAGTCTGCAAGTGCTGTTCAGCGCACGGGTGTCTCTGAGCGGAGATCCCAACCTCAACCTCGGGGGATTTCGAGTGCCCGCTCAGGTGAGGAGCTTTACCTTGAGTTTTTAGAGCAAATCATGCAGAGCTATCCATCCAGGAGTTACGCAGTCACTAGGCAGTGCAGTCTCTCACAGAGGTTACACAGTTTTGGAGGAGGGCAGCTCCGGGAGTGAGGGATCTTCAGTAGTTTCAGTCCAAGAGAAGTGTGAGGGGATCAACCCTTCACAAGTTGTCTTTTGGAGCAGATTGAGGCCAATATTTCCAGCCATTCACTTCAGATGCCAACGTACTCACCAGGAGTGTAATTTTCCCAAGGGGGTTAGATTCCGGGGTCAAGTTTTTCCGGGTTTTTGGAGGAGAGTTCATAGCCGGAGTTTCATAATTTTCTGAGTAGGTGAACAACCCCAAAGAGCAGCTCCATTCCAGATAGAAGCAACATTTTCCAGCAGAAGTAGCAGCTCAGGGAGTTACGCAGTCCAAAGGAGAAGCAACCATCCATAGCAGGGTTTTGAGAGTTATTTCAACTTGCCTTGAGCAAGCCAAGGTGCCATCATTCTGATCACCATCTTGTACTCATTCTCTATTTCCAGATTTTTAATAAAATGGCTCAGCTTTTCCGAAATGTTTGCAGTGCTTTTCATGGTGTCTCTCTATTAGCTATAGTTTTGTTTATGTTGCTTTGTATTGTTGTTTTTGCCCATTCGGAATATTATAGTGGTATCAGAGCTCATAGACTTGGCTCAACCTGTGGAGCAGATCAGTCTATGACATTTGGAGGCAAAGAATACATCACCTACTTGAAGCAGCGGTACAGGAGAAGAGAGAAAAGGTTTGAGCCCACATTTGGTGAAGGGGACTGCGTTCCAAGGACGCAGAGGAGGAACTACCCATGGCAGAAGAAGTAGATGACGAGAAGGAGTTCGGTAATCTCCTCTTGAAGTCTGTACAGGAACTCTCTAGAAAAATAGAGGAGACGGGTCAGAAGATTGCTAGGGAGAACAGACAACGTGAGATCCCAAGGGGATTTCACATTAGAGAAGGGTCCGACACTTCCCATCACACATAGGATTAGAACACAGCGTAGCAGGTGGTGCTATGCACTCCCCCACATTCCACTATGCCCACATTCTTGACTGTAGGGCGGGAACGGGAGGACCCTAGGAGTCAGAGATGGCTCATAACGGGGATTATTTTGCAGAGTATCAGTCATACGGGCGAGAGTTTGGTGAACTTCTCTTTCCATGATTTCTGCCAGCTGAAGAATAACAACAGACCTCGCAACCATAATAGAGGAGGTGGGTACATGTAGGGAGGTGAGCTGCAATGTACCATGTGCAGATTTTTCTTGCCAACTTATGATGGGTCATCTAAATGTTCAGCAAAAGCTTGGGTAGAAAAGCTGGACATTTACTTTCAGCTAAACCAGATGGCGGAGGTGGAGGCCATCAAGGTGGCAGCACTGCACCTTGAGGGGGAAGCCCATCACTAGTGGTTCCATGGGATGGCCATGCTGGGTCACTCAGCAGTGACAACATATGCAGAGTTCACCCGGAGATTGGTGGAGAGATTTGACCGGAAGGATCCGGAAGAGCATTTTGTCGAGCTGACCAAGCTCAAATAGACCGGGAACCCAGAAACTTACATTTCTGAGTTCTTGAGACTTTCAGTGATGGTGCTAGACTTGTCTATAGCCAGGAGGATTTACATGTTTATTGATGGGTTGGCAAAACCTATGCGTGGGTTAGTCAGGTACAGTAGGCCTGCTACACTTCAAGATGTAGTCGGGAGGACGAGGGACTTACAGGATGCTTTGCCTAGGACTAGAGCTCCTTTCCCCCAGAGACCGACATTTCAGCCAAAGGGGAAAGACACGAGAGTTCCACCGCCGAAGGGGGACCAGGGTCGAGGGCCTTTAGACGATGACAGCCGGAGAGACTTGAGACGGAGAAAGCTATGCTTCACATGCCAGGAGCCATGGGCACCGAGTCATTGATGTGTTGCAGGGAAGACATATTACATCGAAGTCTTCTCTGACAGTGAGGGAGAAGAAGATGCTTATGAGGAGATAGAGGGAGAGGCTAGCGCTGAGGCACAGGGAGGACACCATCCACCACCACCTCCCCAAGGAGCAGGAGGGGCAGTGTTTGCACCCACAGGAGGAGTCCTTTCATCTCTATGAGGAGTTCCGAAGTATTTGACATTGCATGTCCGAGGCACCATCCAGGGACAACGTGTTTCAGTTTTGGTAGATAGCGGGGTCGCTCATAACTTCATTGATGCCCAACTAGTAGAGAGGAGGAGCATACCGACAGAGAGTTTTGATGGCTTCTCAGTGTCGATTTCAGACGCCTATGAGGTATGTTCTAGCAGTGGCAATGACCATGGGGACGTACACAATGACAAACCACTTCTTTGTGGTTGACATCCCAGATACCAATGTGGTATTGGGACTCGAAACTGCAGTGGCTGATTACGTTGGGTAAGGTCACCACAGATTGGGAGACACTGGAGATGGAGTGGACAGACAAGAAGAGTGGGAAGCATGTGATGATCCGAGGCATGCACACATACCCTCAGCGAACAGTTTAAACACACTGGATGGAGGCAGACTTCCGGAAGGGGGACATAGAGTGGGCAGTAGAATTGTGTATTTCAGAGGCAGGAGCCACAGGGCAATTAGTACACCCCGATGTGTAGTCGATATTGGACAAATACTCCATGGTTTTTGGGGACATAACACCAGGGCAACCACCAGACCGGGGGTTTGAGCATACTATCGAGTTGGAGCAGGGGATGCAGGTAGTGTTCACCACCCTCTATAGGCACCTCAAGGCCTGCAGGGATGAGATTGAGAGAGATCTCCTTGAGCTCTTGGCATTGGGACACATCCGACCCAGTACTAGCCTGTTTTCTTCTTCTATTGTTTTGGTGAAGAAGGATGGCACATTGCAGATGTGCGTTGACTACAGGGCACTCAACAAAAAGACCATGAAGAATCGATACCCCATCCCCAGGATTGACGAGTTGATGGATGAGCTGAGGGGATCGAAGTTCTTTTCCAAGATCGATTTGAGGTCGGGGAACCATCAGATCAAGGTGAGGGACCAAGATGTCCCCAAGACTGCATTCAGGTGCCACTATGGCCACTTCGAGTTTTTGGTGATGCCCTTCGGGCTAACCAATGCACCGGCAACCTTCCAGTCTTGCATTAATCACATCTTTTGTGGTCAGTTGAGGAAATTTGTGCTGGTGTTCTTTGATGACATCCTCATATACAACCGCACTTGGGAGGAGCACTTGCAACACATTGAGGTTGTATTGCGTATTTTGGAGGAGCACCATTTCTATGCTAAGCTCTCCAAGTGCGAGTTTGGGTTGACAGAGATGCTCTACTTGGGGCATATCATTGGTGTGGACAAAGTGAGAGTCCATGAGGAGAAGATTTGGGCCATCTGGGATTGCCTGGAATCGAAGAATATGACAGAGCTCCGGGGATTTGTAGGCATCTGCACCTACTACCAGAAATTTGTCAAGGGATTTTCCCAACATGCTGCATCCCTCATAGATCTCACCAAGGGGGCATTTGGCTGGACTGGTACTGCGCAAAGGGATTTTGATGGGCTCAAAGAGGTGATGAGCAGTTGTTTGGTATTGGCTTTGCCGGACTTCATGCAACCCTTCATTTTGGATTGTGATGCTTCGGGGGAGGGAGTTGGCATAGTGTTGATGCAGGGGGGCCACCCTATAGCTGTCGAGAGCCGGAAGCTACTGCCGCATGAGAGGTTGTATCTGATATACGATAAGGAGATGCTGCCCATTATGCATGCATTGGCCAAGTTTCGACAGTATCTGGTAGGCAACAGGTTTCGGGTGAGGACTGATCACAACAGTCTCTGGTTATTTCTTGAGCAAAAGTAAGTGCAGGAGAAGTAGCATAAGTGGGTCAGTAAGATTCAGGCCTACGACTTTGACATTGAGTATGTCAAAGGGAAGAACAACGTGGTGGCAGATGCTTTGTCACGCAGACCAGCAACGCTGTCCTTGATGAGCCTAGATGCAAAAGTTTGGAGGGCTCAAGCTGTTGGTGGGTACTCAGGACGCACTACTTGTGAGGTATTGAATGACTAGATTTTTTGATGACGGGTACAAGGTGATGGATGAGGTCATCATGCCAAGACAAGATCTTCTTGGCTGCCAGATTCCGGCTTAAGGAGAAGATATTGCGTGCATCCCACAATTCGCCACCTATCAGGCCACTAGAGATTCACAAAGACCTACGGGGCCATGAGGAGAGGTTCTCTTGGAGGCCTCAGGGAAGACATACTCCGACATCGGGGAGTGCGAAGTGTCGAAAGGAACAAGGGGAGATGAGCCACCCCGAGTTTGGATTGCTACGAGTTTGCTTCCCATTCAGGAGGGAAAGTGGAAGGGAGGGAAAGTGGAAAAGCATCTCTATGGATTTGCGTTCTTGGGTTGCCCATGGTGCGGGGCAAGGATTGTATCTTTGTGGTCGTTGATCGACTAACAAAGTATGCCCATTTCTTTGCCATATCGGCACTGGTACACAAGCTGAGCAATTGGCAGCTATTCTTCCATGATGTTTTCAGATTACATGGTCTTCCTAAGACCATAGTTAGTGACAGGGACAGCCGTTTCATGGGTGGCTTTTGGCAAGAGCTCTTTCGTTTGGTGGGTACAGAGTTAACACCTAGTACCAACTATCACCCTCTGATGGATGGGCAGACGAAGATAGTGAACAAGTGGCTGGAAGGCTACTTGCGGAACTATGTCATGGGGCAACAAAAGGCATGGCTGCATTGGCTACACTTGGGAGAATACTACTACAACACTACTTTCCACATGTCTATCGGTATGTCTCCATTTTATGCTTTGTATGGATATCATGCTCTGACTTTTGCTGATCTTATGTTTGGAGCTAGCAAGGCCCCCAGGGCCAAGGATTGGATCTAAGAGAGTCAAGACATACTCCGGGCTCTTAAGGACAACTTAGCCACAACGCAGAACCAGCAGAAGCTATATGCAGATATAGGGCGGGTAGAGAGACAGTTTGGGGTAGGTGACTTGGTCTACCTTCGACTTCAGCCTTATAGGCAGTCTATGCTGAAGCAGAAGGGGGCCGAGAAGCTTAAACCCCGCTTTTGTGGACCTTACTGGGTGATCCGTCGGGTAGGAGAGGTTGCTTATGAGTTGGAGTTGCCAACAGGGAGTAGGATACATAACATTTTCCATGTATCATGCTTGAAGAAGGCATTGGGGCAGCAGGTGACTACAATAGAGGAGCTTCCACCTACAGATGATGTGGGGCATTTGGTGTTATAGCTAGAAGCCATTTTAGATACCCGAGAGAGACAACTACGGAGCAGGACGGTCAAGGAGTATTTCGTGAGATGGAGGAATCTTCCAGATGAGGATGCCACTTGGGAGGGTGAGAAGATCCTGCAGCATCCATCTTTGCAGTTGCTTGAGGACAAGAAGCATTTTAGCGGGGAGGACTGTAATATTCCCAATTAGCAGCAGCTAATTTGCAAATATTAAGTTTTGCTTAGATTTTTCTTTTCTAATGTTCAGCCGTAAATAAAAAGGTGTTGGGACCCATAACCCAACTTAGGAGAAATAAACTCCCTAAAGTCACTTAGCCAACATTCTAATTTCAGCGTGGGGCCTAGGGGGACCAAGTGACAATGTAGGGAGAGGGACAGCGCAGAGGCAGCGTGGGCCAGGTAACGCAGTGGCAGCATGGGCCAGGACAACGAAGAGTAGGCAGGGCAGCGTGGCAAAGGAGGACATCACAACATAGTGGGGCCCAAGGGAGAGTTCGGGTCTCAAGCATAAAAGGGAGTGAGGGCATAGCTTCTCATTCATTCTGTTATTCTGTCTAACAGATATTGAGCACGCTTATGCTCTTTAGCTACACTCTGCAAGTGTTGTTCAGCACACGGGTGTCTTCGAGCGGAGATCCCAACCTCAGCCTCAGGGGACTTCAAGTGCCCGCGTAGGTGAGGAGCTTTACCTTGAGTTTTTAGAGCAGATCACGCAGAGCTATCCATCCAAGAGTTACGCAGTCACTAGGCAGTGCAGTCTCTCACAGAGGTTACGCAGTTTTGGAGGAGAGCAGCTCCAGGAGTGAGGGATATTTAGTAGTTTCAGTCCTGGAGAAGTGTGAGGGGATCAACCCTTCACAAGTTGTCTTTTGGAGCAGATTGAGGCCAACATTTCCAGCCATTCACTTCAGAGGCCAGCGTACTCACCAGGAGTGTGTAATTGTCCCAAGGGGGTCAGATTCTGGGGTCAGCGTTTCCGGAATTCCTTCCTGGGTTTTTTTGGGTTTTTGGAGGAGAGTTCATAGCCGAAGTTTCATAATTTTCTTAGCAGGGGAACAGCCCCAAAGAGCAACTCCATTCCAGCTAGAAGCAACATTTTCTAGCAGTAGTAGCAGCTCAGGGAGTTACGTATTCTAGAGGAGAAGCAACCATCCATAGCAGAGTTTTGAGAGTTATTTCAGTTTGCCTTGAGCAAGCCAAGGTGCCATCATTCTGATCACCTTCTTGTACTCATTCCCTATTTCCATATTTATAATAAAAATGGCTCAGCTTTTCTTAAATGTTTGCAGTGCTTTTCATGGTGTCTCTCTATTAGTTGTAGTTTTGTTTATGTTGCTTTGTATTGTTGTTTATATCCCATTCAGAATAACACCATGACATTGCCACTACCACTACTGCATTCATACTACAACTCCATCTTAAGTGCTGCTTCATCCGTTACTGAAACGGATTCTCAATCATCCCCATCTTTTCCCTGAAATAAACAAACTTTGTTCTCCCTAGGGCCTTAGTGAGAATGTCTGCTACCTATTCTCCTGTGGGAATGTACTGCAACTGGATTGCTCCCCGCTGAACACAATCTCTGATAAAATGACACTTGACGTCGATGTGTTTCAACTGATCATGAAAACCTGGATTCTCAGAGAGCTTGATGCAACTCTGATTATCACATAGAATACTGGCCTCCTCCATATTCCTTCTGAAAAAATTCACTAGCAGTTTTCTAAGCCATATAGCCTCACACGAAGCTGTGATGGCTGCCATATACTTTGCTTCAGCTATGCTTAGTGCTACGGACTTCTGCTTCTTACTGCACCAAGAAGTCATACCTGATCCAATGTTGACGCGGTATCCTGTGGTATTTTTCCAATCCACCGATCTTCTTGCCCAATCTGCATTTGTGAATCCACATAGAATGATGTCATCGCCTTGGGTGTATTTTAATCCATATCCGATTGTTCCTCGGATATATCAGAGAATGTGCTTAGCTGCTGCCTAGTGTGCCCTCTTTGGTTCTACCATGAACGGATTGAGGGAATTAACAACGTAGCAAATGTCTGGCCTGGTGTTGACCAAATACATGAGAGATCCTATGAGCTGTCTGTACAAGGTGGGGTCCACTTCTTTATCTTCAGATGCATCAATTTTCTTCCAATTGGTGATCATTGGAGTAGCCATGGGTCTACAATCCTGCATTCTAAATCTCTTTAGAATCTCTATGGTGTATCTTCCTTGCCCAAGGAAGATTTCTCCCTTCTGCTACCAAACTTCCAATCCCAAAAATTAGTGCATCAACCCCAAATCTTTCATGTCAAATTTCTCTGCCAGATTCCTCTTGCAGTCTTTGATGAGCCTAGATGATCCTGCCAAAAATAAATCCTCTACATACAATACCAAAATCAATGGCTCATTCTCTACTGTGAGATAGTAGAGATTGGGATCAACGTGACTCTTGACAAATCCCATCTGCTACAAGTAACCATCAATTCAACCATACCAAGCTCTCAGTGCCTGTTCCAGTCCATACAGGGCTTTCTTTAGTCTGCATACATGATTTTTCTTCTCATGCGTCTCAAAGCCTTCTGGTTGTTCGATGTAAACCTCTTCTTCTATCACCCCGTTCAAGAATGCAGTCTTGACATCCATCTAGTGAATCTCCCTTCCCATCTGCGCTGCAAAGGATATAATGGATCTGATATTTAGAAATTTTATAACCCAACCTCGGTTTTCAGTTTCTCCTTATTTCTCGCATAAAGTTAAATGCCCATTCCCATAGCCATACATTCAACAAGCTGGAAAAGTAAATATTTTCTGAAAACAATAATTCTGAAAATTTCACAATGCTGAAATGTAGAAATAAAAACTCAGAAAATTAAATCAGCCACACACAGAATTTTGACACGCTGATTTTTGGTTAACTTGACCTTGGAAAAACCCCCTACAACTCTTGGGGAAAACCAATTCGAAAGCTTCTTATTTCTAGAAAATGCTTTTATAGAGAAGTGAAATATACAGAAAAAATTCCAGCAAACTCAATACAGACTTATCTTGTTTTCCATGCTTGCCTCCACCTAGGAAAATGTGCCAAATCAGCAAAATAGTAAAAACAAAGATTTATTACAGCAGGAGATAACAACATTTAATGTTGTACGTCCTCCTCGAAAACCATGCCAGAAATTCCGTACTGTTGTACGGACTATATGGAAATCACAGTAGCTTTTTTCAGCCTCAAAAACCATGCCAACTCAGCCTCAGAATGCGTGCTGCCCACTACTGCTTCTCGAAATCTGTGCCTCCTTGTTGTTGTATGGACCTTGAAAAATGTGCCCACTGCTACTATATGGAAATCTGCCTCGAAAACTATGTTGATTTATTGTTGTACAGTTTGCTGCCTTGAAATGCATGCAACCTCTCCCTGCTGTATGGATTTGCTGAACTGCTCCTCTCCTTCATTTCTCAAACTAGAAATGACTCTAGCTCTCTCTTCTCCTCTCTCAATCTGCTCATGAAAGAAAAAAATGACATTTTCCCTCCTTTTCCTCCTTTAACCTAACCCTAAGTGACTTTTGGAGAATCCCTAAATCTAATGGCTGAGATAGCTTTAGATCTAGGGCGGAGATTAAATGCTCATTTAAATCTCACTTTCTATTTTTTAATTCACCCCACTTTAATAAATACCCACTTAGTCATTTATTTCCAAAGTCACTTTCACTTTCTAATTTCACATTGACTTTATTAAAGTCACTTTAAAATTAGACTTAGTAACTTTATTACTTAAAGTCACTTTTAAATTAGATTTGAATTTATAACTTTATAAAGTCACTTTAGGAGAAAAATTAAATTCTTTTGGACACTTTTCCCTAGGTCAAAGATCAAAGCCTTAGGGAACCACCTGTCCTCTAGTAACCAAATTTCAACACTCCCTCTTACAGAGGAAGGTGTTCCTCACCACACCATCTTGTCTTTGAAGTAGACATGTTTGCCCCGTGGTAATGCTTTGGTAAGAATATCTACAACCTGCTCATCAGTGGGAATATACTCAAGCTTCACAACTCCCTTCTGAACATAGTTTATGATGAAATGATATTTGATGCCTATATGCTTTGACCTGTCATGAAATACTGGATTCTTCGTGAGTTTAATGCAACTCTGATTATCACAGTATATCACTGAAGGTCTCAATGGCTGACCAAATAAGCCAAACAACATCTTGCGAAGCCAGATGGCCTCACAACTAGCTAGACTGGCTGCCATGTACTCTGCTTCTGCTGAACTCAATGCTACTGACTGCTGCTTTCGGCTGAACCACGACACCACTACTGAACCCAACCCAAAACAACACCTTGATGTGCTCTTCCTATCAGAAGCACACCCTGCCCAATCAGAATCAGTGTAACCTGCCAATCTCACTCCATCTCCCTGCCTATAATCCAGACCATAATCCATTGCCCCCTGCAAGTACCGCAAAATGTGTTTTGCAACAACCCAGTGCACCCTCCTGGGCTCACACATGAACTGGCTCATCGTGTTGACTGCAAAACATATATCTGGTCTAGTGTTGACCAAATACATCAAGGAACCAATCAATTGTCTATACAATGTGGGGTCCACCAACTCGGAATCTGATGCGTGAAGCTTCTTCTAGTTGGTGATCATCGGTGTCGACATGGGTCTACAATCCTCCATGTGGAATCTGCCAAGGATGTCCACAATATACTTCCCCTGCCCCAGGAAGAAATGCCCCTCCTCCTGCCACACCTCCAAACCCAAAAAGTAATGCATCAAGCCAATGTCCTTCATCTCAAACTCTGACGCAAGATCTATCTTGCAGTGCTCTATGAGTTTCTCTGCACCCGTAATGGCCAAGTCATCCACATACAACACCAGAATGAGAGGCTCCTCACATATCACAATAAAGTAAAGGTTCGGATCTGCATCACTCTTTGTGAAACCCATCTCCTGCAAGTATGTATCTATCCTGGAGTACCAAGCTCTGGGAGCTTGCTTCAGGCCATAAAGGGCCTTCTTCAGTCTGCACAGATGGGACTCCTTCCCATGCACCTCAAAGCCCTGTGGCTGCTCAATGTACACCTCCTCCTGTATGAAGACATTGAGAAATGCAGTCTTCACATCCATGTGGTGGATCTTCCAACCCATCTCTGCTGCTATCGATATGATGGAGCGAATCGAAGTATATCGAGCCACGGGAGCGAAGGTCTCCTCATAATCAACTCCCTCTACCTGCGAGAACCCTCTCAATGCTGCCATCTGCAGCATGTTTTACCTTTTAAAGCCATCTAGAAGTAACCACGGATTTGCCCTCAGGCCTCGACACCACCTCCCAAACATCATTCTTCATGACAGAAGAATACTCCTCCTGCATGGCCTCTCTCCAGACCTGCTGGATAGCTGCCTCTTCATAGCTAGAAGGCTCAGAGTCAACGATGTTGGCAACCATTGCCATATAGCTACAAAACCTCTCAGGTGGTCTGCTCTCTCTGACAGGCCTCTTAGGCCCAACAATAGATGTGGCCTCTCTCAAGGTATCCTGAAGCCACTTGGACTTCCTCTTCCCTGAGCACACTTCTCCCACTGGAGAATGAAACTCCTCCTCCTCATCATCAGGAGCCTAAACTCTTGACTGTCTGTCTGCTGTCCTCCTTCCTGAACCTGAACCTGTAGACGCTGAAGTACTGTGTGAACTGTCCATCAGTGGAATCCCTAGTGAACTGCTCTGCGGATTGCTCTACATGCTGCCCGAAGCACCACCCCTATGACTCTGTGAGCCACTGCTCACTAATGGACCTGACACCATAATCGATGTACCTCCGGATCCTCTGATCCCTGCCCATTGGATCCCTGCAACTGACTGAGCTGCTCCTGAGGGTCTGGCTGATCCAGATACTCTAACTCTCGTGACCTCCTGAAAGCCCTATCCTCCTCAAACTTCACATTCCGCCTGACAACAACTCTCCTTTGTGCGAGAATATAAATCCGAAAGGCCTTTTTGGTCTCACTATAGCCCACAAAGACACCTTTCTCTGCGGTGGGCTCTAGTTTGGTCCTCTTCACCTTGGGTACGTAGGAGTATGCAATACACCCAAAGATACGAAGATGACCAATATCAGGCTTCTTCCTAGAAAAAGCCTCCTCCAGAGTCACATGCCCCAAGGCACGATGCAGACTCCTGTTCTGCAAATATACAACAGTGTTGCATGCCTCTGCCCACAAAAACAATGGTAACCCCTGATCATGTAGCATGGCTTTGGCAGCCCCTCCGATGGATCTGTTCTTCCTCTCCGCAACCCCGTTCTGCTGGGGGTTGTAAGGAACTGTGAACTCCCTCCTAATGCTTGCCTTCGCACAATAATCAACAAACTCACCAAGGGTGTACTCCCCTCCATTGTCTGACCTCAGGGACTTTATCTTCCGACCTGTCTGAGTCTCCACAAGAGCTCTGAACACCTGGAATCGCTTGAAGACCTCACTCTTGGTCTTCCAGAAATAAATCCAGGTCCTCTTGGAGTGATCATCAATGAATAAAACATAATACTCATATCCACTCAAGGAAACATGAGACATCCGACCGCTCACATCGGAATGAATCAAATCAAGTATCCCAGGCGATCTGCTGTCACTGCTGGGAAAAGGGGATTTGGCAAACTTGCTCATCACACATCCTCTGCATGTATCAAAGTGATCAGTGTTGGAATCTGGTACACTTGTAGTGATCTCCCGCAATGTCCTGAAGACTCCATGATACATGTGCCCCATCCTGCAGTGCCAAATCTCACACAGCTCTGAACTGCTAGCTCTACTACCGGTACTACTACTCAATGCCAAAAGGGGTTGAAATGCAAACTTGTACACCTTTGCATGGCGTACACCAATCACTCTAGCTAAATCAGCTGGAGCGCCCCTGGATATATCAGCACCTACCCTCTCCTGAACAATATTTCATACCCTCTGTCCTCCAATGTTGAGACGGATATGAGGTTCTTCCTCATCCCTGGCAGACATAGAACATTTGACACCTTCAAGGGAGGTTTGGGTTCCCTATAAAATGTCATTGTCCCCACACTGATTGCTCTAACAATGCTGTCATCTCCAAGTACTACCTCTATATCAGTGCCACTCTCTGAAAGCTCTGACAAGTACTCACGGACTCCTGTCATATGGCATGAAGCTCCACTGTTAACATACCAGATACCTGAAGATGCTTTGCTAGTGGAGGGAAATGCATACTCTCTCTCAACCTCCGTGGCAGGTGATCCTGCACTAGTGGACTCACAAGCAATGAACCCAAACTCTTGGTCAAAGCTATCCATAAAGTCTTCTATCGCTGCTGATGCTACCATGTTCTGGTTCTTCCCTTTCTTCTTCTTCTCTGGACACACAACTGCATAGTGTCCCATCTTCTGACAATTCCAACACTTCACCTTGGAATAGTCCTTCTGCGCGTTCCCCTGTTTACCTTTACCTTTGCCTTTGCCCCCGCCAACACTTGTGGAAGCTTGCTTCTTTCCCTCGCCTTTCTTGCCTTTTGCCAATAGTGCTACATCCTCATCCTGTTCAACTGGTTTGGCTGCCCCAAGCTGGCTCTTTCTGATTTTTGTCTGTATGCAATCATCTCAGAACCTCTCCCAAGAGGGAAGGGTTTCACGTGGACAAACCTCATTAGCAAAGTTCAGCCATGAACTGGGAAGGCCATTCACTGCAATCCACACCAACTCAGTGGGTGGAATGACCTCTCCAACTGTTGTCAATGCATCTCTCACATTAGTAATCTTTGTGAGATATCCAGCTGCACTATCAGTCTTACCCATCTTAATGGTCTTCAGCTTCTCCCTTAGGACCATTTTCCTGTTCTCATTGTTACTCTGGCAGAGATTGGTCAATGCTGTCCACATCTCATGAGCATATCTCTTTCTTCTCACATGAGGAATGCAATGGTCTTTGATTCCATCTAGAATCAGTCTCTTACCCTGTTATTATTTTTATTAAAGGCTGCCAACTGAACAGCATCAGTAGGCACATTAACAGGGTTCTTTGCGGTATGCACTATGATATCCCAGACTTCTGCCTCCTCAAAGATGCTCTGCATTCTCTCCTTCCATACATTGTAGTTATTATGCCCATCCAACCTATCCTCCACCCTCAAGTCCAAAGACATGCTTGCTGTCCTAAATAGGCTGAAAATAACACTGCTGTAGTAAAGGTAATGTTTTCATTGTGAAAATCAGCTTGCTATAATTTTTGTGTAAAAAATCAACTTGCTGTAATTTTTCTTCTTGCTGTCCCAAACTGCATTTTTCAGCAAAATAGCTCTGATATCATGTAGAAATTTTATAACCCAACCCCGGTTTTCAGTTTCTCTTTATTTCTTCCATAAAGTTAAATGCCCAATCCCATAGCCATACATTCAACAAGCTAGAAAAATAAATATTTTCTAAAAACACTAATTCTGGAAATTTCACAATGCTGAAATGCAGAAATAAAAACTCAGAAAATTAAATCAGCCGCACACACAATTTTGACACGCTGATTTTTGGTCAACTTGACCTTGGAAAAACTCCCTCAACACTTGGAGAAAACCAGTTCGAAAGCTTCTTATTTCTGGAAAATGCTTTTACAGAGAAGTGAAATATACAGAAAAAAATTCTAGCAAACTCAATACAGGCTTATCTCGTTTTCCATGCTTGCCTCCACCTCGGAAAATGTGCCAAATCAACAAAACAGTAAAAACATAAATTTATTACAGCAGGAGATAACAACATTTAATGTTGTATGTCCTCCTCGAAAACCATGCCAGAAATTCTGTACTGCAGTACAGACTGTACGAAAATCACAACAACTTTTTTTAGCCTCAAAAACCGTGCAAACTCAGCCTTGAAATGCGTGCTGCCGACTGTTGCTTCTCCTCCTCGAAATTTGTGCCTCCTTGCTACTGTACAGGCCTCGAAAAATGTGCCCACTACTGCTATACGAAAATCTACCTCGAAAACTGTGCTGATTTATTGTTGTACGGATCACTGCCTTGAAATGCGGGCAACCTATCCCTGCTGTACGAATTTGCTGAACTGCTCCTCTCCTTCCTTTCTCAAACCATAAATGTCTCAAGCTCTCTCTTCTCCTCTCTCAATCTGCTCATGAAAGAAAAAAATGATCTTTTCTCTCGTTTTCCTCCTTTAACCTAACCTTAATTGACTTTTGGGAATCCCTCAATTTAATGGTTGAGATAGCTTCAGATCTAGAGCTAAGATTCATTTAAATCTCACTTTCTATTTTTTAATTCACTCCACTTTAATAAAGACCCACTTAATCATTTATTTCCAAAGTCACTTTTCCCTTTCTAATTTCACATTGACTTTATTAAAATCACTTTAAAATTAGACTTAGTAACTTTGTCACTTAAAGTTACTTTTAAATTAGATTTGACTTTATAAATTTATAAAGTCACTTTAGGAGAAAAATTAAATTCTTTTGGACACTTTTCCCTAGGCCAAAGATCAAAGCCTTAGGGAACCACCTGTCCTCCGGTAACCAAATTTCAACATGATAGAGGCATACCTGGCTACAGGGCGAAGGTTTCTTCGTAGTATGTTCCTTTTTTCTGATCATACCCCTTGGCCACGAACTTAGCCTTGTACCTCTCTACGCTGCCATCTACAACATACTTAATCTTGTAGATCCCCCTAGAACCTACAACTGACCTATCCTGTGGTCTAGGTACGACTTCCCAGACATCATTGGTCATGATAGATCTGTACTCCTCTACCATACCATCTACCCATACTTGGTGCTGAACCGCTTCCTGAACGCTAGAGGGTTTATCAACCTGTGCTACCAATGCTTGGTATCTGTCAGAATGTCTACGCTACCTTTTCTTAGTTCTAGGTGCTCCAAAAAACTCTTCTGCGTTCCTTAGCGTCTGTCGTGCCTCTTTGTTGATTCTGCTACTTGTAGTGGTTGGCTCAGTCATCTCATCCTCCTACTGTCCCATCAGCTGCGAGCTATCTGGATTTTCTTCTCACGAAGAAATCCTAGTACTATTCATAGTGCTAGGTCCCGATGGTTGTCCATCTGCAAGATCCTCTCCTAGCTGCCGCTGGACAAGATGCGCATCCTCAGACTGTTCTTCGATAGGCATTTCACGGGATTTTCTGAAGGGTCGATCCTCCATGAATTTCACATCCCTCCTCACTACTACTTTCCTGTTACTTGGAATGTAGATTCGGTATGCCTTGGATGTCTCGCTATATCCAATGAGATACCCTTTCTCAACAGTCTGATCTAGTTTGCTCCGTTTCTCATATGGAGCATGACAATATGCCACACTCCCAAAAATCCTGAGGTGACTTACCTGCGGCTTCACCCCTGTGAATACACTCTCGGGTGTTGTCTTGCCCAATGCTCTGTGAGGGGCCCTGTTCTGGATATATACATCTGTGCTGCATGCTTCTGCCCACAAAAATCTAGGCAGATCTTGGTCATACAACATTGCCTTTGTTGCCCCAACAATAGTCCTGTTTTTCTGTTTTGCAACTCCATTCTGCTCCGGATTGTAAGGAGTTGTCCATTCTATTCTGATGCCTTCCCTTGCGCATAAATCTGTGAATTCCTTATCAGTATATTCGCCTTTGTTATCTGAACGCAACACTTTGATTTTCTTCCCAGTCAGGTTTTCTACCATAGCTTTGAATTCTCTCAACCGATCAAAGACCTCATCCTTGGTCTTTAAGAAGTAAATCCAAGTCTTCCTGGAATGGTCATCTATTAAAGTGACAAAATATTCACTTCCCCCAATAGCTATAGTGGACATTGGTCCGCAGATATCTGAGTGTATTAACCCCAATACACTTTTCGCCCTATTGTTGCTCCTGGAATATGCTACTTTAGCGTATTTTCCTAAAACGCACCCTTTGCACATGTCATCATGTTTGGTACTAAGAATTGGAACTCCCGTAACTGTTTCTCTAAGCATTCTCAAAGCTCCATGGTGTAGATGCCCCATTCGTCTGTGCCATAATTCATTTAGATCTGATTCGCCGCTTTGATTGCTGCCTATCAGTGCCATTGGAGATTCGAGCTGCAACTTGTATAATTTGTTGCTTCGAGTTCCAATTTGAGCCTTCTTCTTCCATCTTGGATACTTGACATAGAATTTTCTCCTGATAAAGTATATGTCATATCCCTTGTCCTGCAATTGAGACACTGAAAGTAAATTCATTCCCATACCTGGCACATGCAGCACATTAGTGGCTCGGAGACTCTCCTGCTTCTGCCTGAAATGCTACGATACCTTTTCCTACAGGGGTACATTTTGACTTGTTTCCCATAGTAATTTGGAAGTCATCTGTTCTTCTTGATAGCTAGAGAAATGATCTCTTTCTCCAGTCATATGGGTTGAAGCCTCGCTATCAACTCTGATGATGTAATGCTAGATAAGCATGCACATTCTTTTTCCAGCCTAGAGGCCAAATTTGACAAAACTCGATTTTCCATCTTCTCCGTGCTTTTCCCTTCCCGGACAATTTCTACAGAAGAAATGTGTAAGCCCTTGGGTGTACGATTTTCTGCCAAGGCAACACCACGAATCCCCTTTGGCGTCGTCCCAAATGCTTCCTTGTCTAACCTTGCTTTGATACCATGTGAAAACTTCAACTTGAAATTCTATTGCATTATTTGATGTTATTTCTTCTACTTATTATTCAAAAATAAGTTATTTGCAGAAATCTCTTCAGTAAATATCTAAATAAATTCAAATGCAGACTTGACCATATAATCACTGAGCAAAACAATAAGGAAAATACTAGCACATGAATTACACATATATTTTGGAAATTGTCCTCGAAAAAAACGAATGTCAGAAAACCGGGGCAGTAGATGAGGGTTTCTATTATTGAGCAGAATTTTCTTGTACAATTTACAATCAACAGTGAATAAGAGAAATTCTCTATGAAAACACTGGAGAAATTCCTCAAAAAATAATCAGATGAGAAACGACCCCGGAAGGACCCTCCTGAGCCTCCTGCGTCATCACTTCGCTGGCTCTGCGTGGGGACTGCGCAGAACCGCATCACCCTTCTGCGCTGCTCCTTCCCTGCCTCTGCGCAGTCTCTTCCTGGGATTGTGTCACCTGCTCCTGCACCTCGGATTGCTGTTGAACCCTCTCTGCCTATCCTCCACCTGCTACACAACCTCTGAGTCGATTTTCTCTTGCCAAACTTCAACCACTGAGAAAATCGATTTACTCGGGCAACTAAGTATCTGCATTGGTCTATTTTCCAAATGACCCTCGGGTCTTCTTTTATAATCTTCTCGTTGAGATATCAATGACCGAGATTAGATATCTAATCAATGGCTAAGATCATAACTTGACTTGATCCGTGTTTTCTGGAAGATTCACACTCGGTTTTATTAATGCCATTTAATTATTTAATTTACCTAAGTTTAGGCTTAGGGTCACCATTAAAATAATTCATTATTTTAATAAAACATGTTCCGAGTGGAATTTCCATAAACGATTTTTGGGTTCTTTGGAGTACGTGTTTAAGCCTCTTCACAAAATTTGAGACTTAGAGGACTTCCGATGCTACCAAAAATCAAAACTAACTATCTTCTAAAAGGTCAAGGGAGAATTCCCACATGTAACCCCAACTAACTCCAAGTAAGGGTAGTGCCTTGAACGAGGTTGAGAAGGAGCGGATGAGTTGATGTATGGGGTTGTCACACTGTTTTTGAGTATGATTTAGCAACATAAAACTAAACTGCAAATAAAGTAATACCAAATGAGAAAATACATTATGTAACCAGACAAATTTGATATACAGAGACTGTCCTAATGATATATGGCCTTATTTTACAGTTTGGACTTATGGGTCAAAACAACTTGCATTCATGTAAAGTCAGGCTATGTAAAATGACAGGGACGACAAACTATTATGCCCAAATTAGCCACCCAATGAGTGCCAAAGCACTCCAAAATCACAGATCTAGGGGTAAGGAGGTTGGTAGTGTTGATTTTTGTAGCATCCAGAAGTGTTCCAAGTCTCAAACTTTGCAGGGAGGCTTGGACATCAACATTCCAAAGAACCCAGAAATAGTTTGTGGAAATTCCACTCGGTTCATGACTTATTAAATAATTAGTTATTTTAATGAAAACCCTAAGTCTAAACTTAGGGAAATGAAATAATTGAAGGGTTTTAATATGTCAGAGTGTGAATCTTCTACAAAACATGGATCAAGTCAAATTTTAATCTTAGCCATTGATTAATCTTTTAATCTGGGTCGTTGGTTCTCCAAAACGAAGATTATAAAAGAAGGCTCGAGGGTCATTTGGAAAACAAGCCCGGGATACACTCAGTACCTGAAGTGTTGTTTTTTGTAGCATCCAGAAGTGTTCCAATTCTCAAACATTGCAGAGAAGCTTGGACAACAATATTCCAAACAACCCAGAAACAGTTTGTGAAAATTCCACTCGGTTCATGACTTATTAAAATAATTAATTATTTTAATGAAGACCCTAAGTCTAAACTTAGGGAAATGAAATAATTAAAGGGTATTAATAAGTTAGAGTGTCAATCTTCTAGAAAACATGGATCAAGTCAAGTTTTAATCCTAGCCATTGATTATTTTTTTTAATCTGGGTCGTTGGTCTCAAACAGGAATATTATAAAAGAAGGCTTGAGGGTCATTTGGAAAACAAGCCGATCATACACTCAGTACCCGAAGGAAATCCATTCTGATGTAGAATTCGATCTCAGTGGGAGAGTTGCAAGGCGGGAAGTTTGCAGAAGCAGAAGGAGGAGGTCAGTGGTGATCAAGATCAGGGATGGAGGGCAGCAGTGGGTCACTGGAGGTAGCTTGAGGCTGCAGCGCAGAGAACCCACGCAGTTTTCACGTAGACTCACACAGTCCAGCGCTAGGACTGCACAGTGGATCACGCAGAGAGACGCAGGGGCATGCAGGGGCTGTTCAGGGTGTCAGAGAATTTTCCATGTAAGTCAGAAATTCAGTCTCAAGTGATTCAAAATTTATCTGCCGTTGTATTTCCTTGTAAAGACATCATTTGCTGAAGAATTAATAAAACCCTCATATGCTGCACCGGTTTTCCCACATTGGGTTTTTTTCTAGGGACAATTGTCCAAAAATAATTGTGTACATGTGATTGATTCTTGTGCTTATGTTTCCTACTATTTGTTTCTATGCATATATATTTGTGAATGTTGTAGCAGTGTTTATTTCGATATTTGCCGGAAGATTTCTGAATAATAACTTATTGAAATAATAATTAGGAGAAATAAATCTATCACTGCAACTGTTTGTAATTTTCACATGGTATCAGAGCCAGAGATGAATAATGGGGAGGGGGCATCTATCAGTGAACGGAAATCTACTGTTACAACAACAACGCAGAAGGGTTCACGCAATTCTCTAGGAGGGGGAAGAAGCACGACAGAACAGATGAATCAAGATGTCTCTGTATTGGCATCCAGACTTGAGGAAGATTTTGCTTGCGTATCAAGCACTGCTTCTTCTGATGTCTGGTATATTGATAACGGAGCCTCTGCTCACATGACGGGAGTACGAGACTATTTTTCCGACTACCAAGAAGAGCGGATGAATTTCAAAATCACCATGGGTAATAAAGCAAAATGCACTCCGGTTGGGAGAGGTACCATAGTTTTCTAGACCGAGGTAGGAAATAGAATTCGGGCCACTAATGTGTTTCATGTGTCAGGTTTGGGGATGAATTTACTCTCAGTGTTACAGCTTCAAAACCGAGGATATGACGTCTACTTTATTGGCAATAGAGTCTATGTCAAGAACTCCAGTTGGAAGAAGAAGGGACAGATCGGGGTAAGAAGCAACAAACTGTACAAGCTACAGCTTGACTCTCCAATGGCACTAGTTGGTAGCGCAAATGAAACAGACCTGAATGAGCTATGGCACAGAAGAATGGGGAATTTGCATCATGGGGCGTTGAGAACTCTCCAAAATACTGTCATAGGTGTTCCAGAACTGAGCACTAAACGAGATGATGTTTGCAAGGGGTGCGTATTGGGAAAATATGCCAAGGCAAGATATCAGAGAAGAAACAATAGGGCCAAGGGTGTATTGGATCTGATACACTTGGATATCTGTGGGCCGATGTCCACTAGAGCTCTTAGCAATGCCTAATATTTCATCACCTTCATTGATGACCATTCTAGGAAAACTTGGATCTACTTCTTGAAGACCAAGGATGAAGTCTTCAGTCGATTCAAAGAGTTTAAGGCTCTGGTGGAAAATCTGAAAAGGAAGTGGATCAAGGTGTTGCGATCAAATAATGGTGGTGAATACATAGATAAAGAATTCACTGAATTCTGTGCAAGGGAAGGCATCAAAAGAGAGTGGACAACTCCATACAATCCAGAGCAGAATGGTGTGGCAGAAAGGAAAAACTGGACTATTGTCGAAGCAACCAGAGCTATGCTGGATGACCAAGACATGTCCAAATTCCTGTGGGCTGAAGCGTGTAATACAACTGTCTACATTCAGAACAGGACTCCTCATGTTGCACTAGGAAAGATCATGCCAGAAAGTGTCTTCACTGGCAGTAAGCTTGCAGTGAGTCACTTTAGGATCTTCAGCAATACAAATTACTGTCATGTGCCCAGTGAGAAGAGAAAGAAGTTAGAGATGACTGCTGAAAAGGGGTATCTGGTAGGATACATCGAGAATGCAAAGGCTTATCGCATCTACATTCCTGAGAGCAGGAAAGTGGTGGTGCAAAGGGATGTGAAGTTCATGGAGGGGAAGGCCTTTAGAAGATCCGGTGAGCTACCTTTTGTTACGCAGTCTGAGGAAGCGCCTTTGGTCCAGCCCCAACAACCAGCAACAATGCAGCAGATGGGGGCCAGAGTCCTGAGATCAGCAGCACAGAGGGTGCTTCAAAATCAAAGCAACATGCAACAAGCATATTGTTGGAAGACCTTCCTCGCTAAGAGAGAGTGTTGATTTTTGTAGCATCCGGAAGTGTTCCAAGTCTCAAACTTTGCAGGGAGGCTTGGACAACAACATTCCAAAGAACCCAGAAATAGTTTGTGGAAATTCGACTTGGTTCATGACTTATTAAAATGATTAATTATTTTAATGAAGACCCTAAGTCTAAACTTAGGATAATGAAATAATAAAAGGGTATTAATAAGTCAGAGTGTGAATCTTCTAGAAAACATGGATTAAGTCAAGTTTTAATCTTAGCCATTGATTAATCTTTTAATCTGGGCCGTTGGTCTCAAGCAGGAAGATTATAAAAGAAGGCTTGAGGGTCATTTGGAAAACATGTCGGGCATACACTCACTACTCGAAGGAGATCCATTCTGATGTAGAATTCAATCTCAGTGGGAGAGTTGCAGGACGAGAAGTTTGTAGAAGAAGAAGGAGGTTAGTGGTGATCGAGATCAGGGACGGAGGGTAGCAGTGGGTCACTGGAGGTAGCTTGAGGCTGTAGCGCAGAGAACCCACACAGTCTTCACGCAGACTCATGCAATCCAGCGTTGGGACTGCGCAGTGAATCATGCAAAGAGACGCAGGGGCATGCAGGGGTTGTTCCGGGTGTCAGAGAATTGTCCGAGTAAGTCGAAAATTCAGTCTCAAGTGATTCAGAATTTACCTTCCGTTGTATTTCCCTATAAAGACATCATTTGCTGAAGAATTAATATAACCCTCATTTGTTGCACCGGGTTTTCTACATTGGGTTTTTTTTCGGGGAAAATTGTACAGAAATAACTATGTACATGTGATTGATTCTTGTGCTTATGTTTCCTACTGTTTATTTCTCTGCATATATATTTGTGAACGTTGCAGTAGTGTTTATTTCGATATTTGTCGGAAGATTTCTGAATAATAACTTATTGAAATAATAAGTAGGAGAAATAAATCTATCACTGCAACTGTTTGTAATTTTCACATGAAGGAGATCGATTCTGAAGTAAGAGAATTCAATTTCAGTGGGAGAGTTGCAGGGCGAGGATTTTGCAGAAGAAAAAGGAGGGAGTCAGTAGTGATCGAGATCAGGGAAGGAGGGCAGTAGTGGGTGACTGGTGGCAGCTTGAGGCTACACCGCAGAGAACCCACGCAATTC